>JAJHIY020000444.1:3587500-3612500 GCA_022114975.2 Lampris megalopsis
TGTGGTCACTGAGCCTGTATTTGGTGAGGATCTGTCGCTGCTTCCTGTCTCTGACAGTTAAGAGGTATTCTTCCAAATCATAATTTGTTTTTAGGGCCCGATAGACTTCTAGTTTGCTTTGAGTTTTGATTTCAGCGTTCCAATGTTTCAGATAATTGTTCTTGCTTTGTTTTATAGCCTGATTTATCGTAAACTTTGTTTGGTGCAGTGCTGGCCTGAGGTTGGTTGGTCTTAGTATTTGTTACAGGGTTAGTGAGTCTCAGAGCCAGCTGCTTCAGGGGACTCTTTTCGGGGTTCAGTTCTTGGGTTTTCAGAGCTTTAAAGTGCAATGTATTTGTTGGGCTTGTATTTAAGTGCATCCAGAAATTTAGAGATCTTTTTTGTACATTTATTAATAATGGAAACTGGCCCAATTCTGCCCTACATGCGTTGTTTGGTGTTTTCCTTTGTATTTTCAGAATCATTCTGCAGAATTCAGCATGTAGGGTTTCTGCAGGATGCTTGTGCCATCTAGTGTAGCTGGAAAGACTGAGTGGACCCCATACCTCACTTCCATATAGTGCAATGGGCAGAATTACACTATCAAACAGTTTGCCCCAGATGGAGATTGGTATGTCAATGTTAAAGAATTTATTTTTAATCGCATATAGAGCTCTGCCAGCTTTTTGTTTAAGGTTATTAACTGCCCTACTGAAACTCCCCGATGCTGTAATAATTAGACCAAGGTAAGTATACTGCATCGTATGCTCTAAGGTGATGCTACCTAGAGTCAACTGGTATCTATTTTCATGACATTTGGGTTTCTTCTGGAAGATCATTATTTTTGTCTTTTTTGGATTGATTGCCAGGGCCCAGTGCTGGCAATAGTCCTCAAGCAGGTCTAGTAGTTGTTGCAGCCCATCTGCGGTTGGTGACAATAAAACTAGATCATCTGCATAAAGCAAAAAATTTCACTTCCATGTCATACAGGGGGAGACCTGGGGCTGCAGACTGTTCCAGCTGCACCGCCAGTTCATTAATATATATATTAAACAGTGTCGGGCTAAGTCCACAGCCCTGTCTCATCCCTCTATTCTGAGTGAAGAACTCAGTGTGTTTGTCTCCAATCTTAACTGCACATTTGTTGTCCGAATACATTGACTTTATTATGTCATACACTTTACCCCCTACACCACTTTGTAAAAGTTTATAGTATAGTCCTCCATGCCAAATAGAGTCGAAAGCTTTTTTGAAGTCAATAAAACAAGCAAATATTTTTCCATTTTTGGTTTGATTCACATTTTCATTTATGAGGGTGTGTAGGGTGTAAATATGGTCCGTAGTCCGGTGATTTGGGAGGAAGCCAATTTGACCTTTGCTCAGGACATTGTGTTCGTTAAGGAGGGTTAGAATTCGATTGTTCAAAATGCTATTAAACACCTCCCCCAGACTACTGCTCACACAAATGCCTCTGAAATTATTAGGATCCAATTTGTCTCCATTTTTATGAATAGGAGTTATAAGCCCTTTGCTCCAGATGTCAGGAAAAAATCCCGAACTTAGAACGATGTTGAATAATTTGAGTACTGCCCTTTGCAGCTCAGGTGTGCTGTTTTTAAGCATCTTGCTTCTGATGTTGTCAAGGCCACAAGCTTTATTGGGTTTTAAGGATTTGAGCTTCTGTGCCAATTCTTCTTGTGTTATTGGAAAATCCAGTGGGTTTTGGTTGTCTTTTATAGAGCATTCGAGCAACCGTAATTTTTGTTTGATCAGATTGTAATTTGAATTTGAGTGTTCTTGTTGGATTTCCGAAGAGATATGTTCAAAATGATTTTTCCAAATTCTCCATTTTGGATAGGCAGGTCTTGTGGTTTTGTAGCGCTCAGATTATTCCACATTTCCCAGAATTGGTTTTGATTCAGGGAATGTTCTATTTCCTGTAGGGTTCTATCTACATGGCTTTGTTTTTTCATTCTTAATGTGTGTTTATATAGATTTAATGTTTCGCTATATTTCTTTCTTATATCCATATCTTGAGGTTGGTAGTGTTTCAGGTTTGACAATTTACGCAGTTCTTTTCTTATATTTTTACAGTCGTTGTCAAACCATTTTTCATTTTCGGATTGTTTCTTTTTTCTGTTGTGGGTCCTTGGTAGGACCATGTTTGCTGCCGTCTGAAAGATACAATTGATTTCATTGACAGCTTGGTTGATACTGTCCTTATTAGTTTCAAACGGTTTGTTAATGAAGTTAGTAATCATATTAAGTAATTTGGATGAATTCAGGATATTGATAAATTTTTCTGCACTGTCTGGAGCCCATCTGTAGGTCTTATTAATTTTGAACAACAGCTTGCTGGGCTCCTCTATAGGCATTTGAGTCAGGTTAATAGTTTTGAAGAAAATCATAATTTGGTTATGGTCAGAAAGAGGAGTTTGTTGTCTGACAGTGAATGTGTTGAAGGAGGTGGGGTCCATGTCAGTTATTGCATAGTCAACTACACTAGCTCCAAGACCTGGACAACATGTGAACCTTCCCAGAGAGTCTCCTCTGATCCTACCGTTAAGCGTGTACAGGCCAGAGGCGCGACAGAGGTGCACTAGCTCCTTACCAGCCTTGTTCACAGTACAGTCGAGGGAGCTCCTTTTAATGAGGGTTGGTGAGAGGTACAGGGAATGTTGACCAAACACATGTCTGGTACCCTGAGGGTCGATGGTATCACTCATGGAACATGTTCTTGCGTTAAAATCTCCGCACAGCAGCACATTTCCCTGGGCCTGAAAAAGGCTTACCTCTTCATGGAGGTTACTCAGGAAATCCTCAGCATAATATGGGGATTCAGTTGGGGGAGAATATAAAGCACAGAGATAGATATCTTTGTTTGATATGCCAATTTTATTGCTGAGTTTTAGCCAGCAGTGGGATGTTCCAATTTTAAGTTTTGAAATGTGGTTGGTTAAACATCCTCTGTACCAAATCAAAATACCTCCAGAGTCTCGTCCACGATGTACTGAGGTGAGTTTATTTGATGGAATAATTATTTCTTTGTAACCTGAGGGACAGTGGGTGGTTATGTCTTCACGACACCAGGTTTCAGTTAATATGACTATGTCGACATTATCGATGTTTTTTAAGAAGTCAGGGTCTCTACTCTTCATCCCAAAGGGAGATGAGAAGAGACCCTGAATGTTCCAACAAGAGACAGAAAAAGAACGCATGAAAAGAAAATATACAATGAGTCTCTTTTGTGAGACAGAGAATTATCAAGTTACAGTGGAAGAAGACATATATGAAATATTCTGATAACACTTACCAAATACATCACTATCGATATAGTGGGCATTATTATACACACCCAGAGCCAAATCAACACTCAGGATTTCCCCGTGTAAGTGGTTACCCCATTAAGATCTGATGGCACGTAGAGGTTGTCTTAGATGCTGCCATGCAGGAGTCTGGAGCACAAGGTGTGGAGCATCTCCTTTATCTCTCCCAGCTCGGTCTTGGCTGGGGCGGTGGGTGTGGGGGGAGGGGGCTGGGCTACTGCAGCAGCATAGCTTTGTGGCCTGTGCTGTGGGGGACAGGCTCTGTCAAGTGTTGTTGTCTTTTTGTTTTTTGGAGGGGTTGGGTGCACAGGTTTCTTGGACCTGGGGGAAGCAGCACGTAGGTGTGGGTGTGTGTAGGGCTTTTGGCCCAAAGGTGAGTATGGAGTATGGGGCTGGGGGGGGAAAGGGGTCCAGGTATTGTGTGCTCTGGGGGGGAAAGGGGGGTATCTGGGGATGTGGGAGGGTTCTGGTCTGTAGTCTCCTACTGGTGGAGGATAAGTGGGTGTGGTTGGGTTGTGGCCCAAAGCAACATCTTTTAGCGTCCTAGCAAAAATCCGCACCCTCTCCTTGTGAAGGTGCAGTCCGTCGTAGAGGTCATGGAGGCTGATGCCTGAATGGTGAGCCAGGTGGACATTGGGAAGAGCAGCGCAGCCTCTGCTGATGTCTGTGTTGATTCCATGGATTATATGGGGTGGGGTGTCACGCCGTGGCAGGAGTGTTGACACCACAATCCGAGCCTCTGGGAATTCTCCACTTGCTCTCTCTGCCACTCTATGCACCGCCACAGCCGTGTCACTGCGCAGATAGTGCAGGTCATTGGTCCCGGTGTGGATGATGATGCATTGCGGGCTCCCAAGAGATTCCTTGTTCAGGAGCTGTAGTGCATGGCCAGTAGTGCTGCATCGTTTTGCTGTCACGTGATATCCGGGGAATAGTTTCTGAGGGTCCATGAACTTCTGGTTTGAGTCCATAAGCAGGGCTACGTGTGGGCGCTGTTTGTTTGTCTTGGTGGGAGGAGATTGGTTGGGTGGCGGGGGTTGTGTGTTTTGTGTGAGGGGTGTCTGTGTGTCTGTGTGAGTGGTCTCTGTATCATGTTTGTTGGTTGTTTTAGTGTCAGGGGAGGTGTGATGGTCTGTATGGGTGTTAGTGGCATTGTTTTGGGAGACTGAAGCCCTGGCCCTGGTGTTCTCTTGGAGCTCTGTCCTAGGATCCTCCATCTGTTTCATGAGGTTCCTCTCTTTCAGTAGCGCCTCCTTCTCTAGTTGTGCTACTTGGGAATGTAGGTTTTGGTTTTCCACCTGTAGCTGCTTCATGGTCTCTTGTAGCTCTAAGACAGTCAGTCTGTTCTCTGTTCTCAGCTGTTCCACCTCCTCCCTTAGCTGCTGGATGGAGCTGGTGGTGGTGTCAGAAAACCTGGCCTGGGTGAACTCCCTAAACTCGACAAAGTCCATTTCCAGCAGGGCCAGACTCTCCCTCAGTTGCCTGTCAGTGGCAGAGAGAGAGTGGGAAGGGGGAGGGGGGAGGGGCTGCTGCTTGTAGTGGGGGCTCATCGTCAGAAGGGGGAGGGGGAGGGGCTGCTGCGTGTTGTGGGGGCTCTGTAGGTAGCTGGTCCTCAGCCGTGTCGCTGTCTCTGTGGTTGTCTACCTCTGCCTTAAGCAGAGGGAAAACCTCTTCAAAAGAGTTCAGGCTCTCCTCGTTTCCCTGCAGCAGTATAGTTCCTTTAGTGTAGTATGTGTAGTATGTGTGCAGCAGTATAGCTCCTTTAGTGTAGTATGTGTAGTATTAGTGTAGCAGTATAGTTCCTTTAGTGTAGTATGTGTAGTATGTGTGTAGCAGTATAGCTCCTTTAGTGTAGTATGTGTAGTATGTGTGTAGCAGTATAGCTCCTTTAGTGTAGTATGTGATGGTCAGTATCGCATTATCGGTGTCCAGATGTGTATCCGTGCACACTGTGAACCGTCCTCCACGGCCAATTCCCTCTTTAAATACGTGTTTATAGTGTTGGCAGATGGCAGCTTTCCATGCTGACAGTCGTGTGGTGTGGAAGATTAAGTTGTTTTTTAGTGGTTTTCCATGCATACAGATAAAGTCGTGTATAGTGTGTCTGGGTTGTCATTCAACACTTTCTCCTTGTGTTTCTTCCTGGCCTGCGTGCTCTTGCAGTCCGCCGGGTAATTCACCACATTAGATTCAGTTGGCTTGGTTTCCATGACGATCAGTAATATTTACCACTACCAACGGTTTATTGTTTTGTTTTGCTGGCTAACGTTAGCTAATTTAGATTACTTCCGGTCCTACGTTGCGGTTCTTCCGTTTCCTTTTTTATGCACATCGGATTCAACTGTACATGTCCTACCTTTCCCTCTGCGTCGGCAGGTGGCGTGTTTCTTCGGGTTGGATCCGTAACGTTAGACCAGGTCACTTTAGACCAGGCCACGTTAGACCAGGCCACGTTAGACCAGGTCACGTTAGACCAGGTCACGTTAGACCAGGCCACGTTAGACCAGGTCACGTTAGACCAGGCCACGTTAGACCAGGCCACGTTAGACCAGGTCACGTTAGACCAGGTCACGTTAGACCAGGCCACGTTAGACCAGGTCACGTTAAACCAGGCCACGTTAGACCAGATCACGTTAGACCAGGCCACGTTAGACCAGGCCAGGTTAGACCAGGCCACGTTAGACCAGGCCACGTTAGACCAGGCCAGGTTAGACCAGGCCACGTTAGACCAGGCCACGTTAGACCAGGTAACGTTAGTTGTTGGGTTGTTTCACTGTACGGTTGGCTAGCAGGATAGCCAGCTAACAAGTTAGCCAGCTAGCTGTTAGCGAACTCTTCCGCGAAAATTTAATCTAAAAACTTGGTTTCCTTGTCGGATTAAAGGAGGATTTTCTGTTAGGAAAACGATTTACGATGTCTTCTTCTTTTAGACTGTTTTCTAAATTCTCTGTCTCACTAGAGACCCAATGTTGGATATATTTTTTAAGAGCTCATCTCGTGCGTCCTCTGTCTCTCTCTCTCTGTCTCTCTCTCTGTCTCTCTCTGTCTCTCTCTCTCTGTCTCTCTCTCTCTGTCTCTCTCTCTCTCTCGGTCTCTCTGTCTCTCTCTCTCTCTCTCTCGGTCTCTCTGTCTCTTTCTGTCTCTCTCTCTCGGTCTCTCGGTCTCTCTCTGTCTCTCTCTCGGTCTCTCTCTCTCTCTCTGTCTCGGTCTCTCTCTCTCTCGGTCTCTCTGTCTCTCTCTGTCTCTGTCTCTCGGTCTCTCTGTCTCTCTCTCAAACCTACTGTTTTCCCTGCAGGTATCCGGCCCTACAAGTGTGAGTTATGTGAGAAGGCCTTCACGCAGCGCTGCTCCTTGGAGTCCCACATGAGGAAGATACATGGCGTCCACCAGCAGTTTGCCTACCGCCAGCGACGCTCCAAGATCTTTGTCTGCGAGGATTGTGGCTACACCTCTAACCGCCCCGACGAGTACTTTCTCCATGTGCGGCAGTGCCACCCGGGCAGCCCCGCCCTGCGGCGTTACTACCGGCGCCAGGCGCACGAGCACACTGAACGTAAACTGAGCCCCTATATGGTGTACGCGACCCCTGGGTACTTCATGTGAGACCAGCTGTGATGTTGTGTTGCCAGCGGCTAGTGAAGCTGTCCTACATGGTTCAGGAAGCTTATGCTGGAGTGACCGGTTAGGGCTTTTTAAAAAAAAATTATTTGACTTTTTTAGCATAATTTTAGAAAATGTTTGCATTTAAAAACACATTTAAAAATTAATACCTTGTGAAGTCAACAGAATAAGGTAATTGAATAAAAATAGTAAAAAAAAAAAAAGGAAAACAAAAAACCGCAAACAAAAGGAAAAAGGCAAAGGAGATTACAATTACACCCAATAATGCAAATCAAGAAAATGCACACGCCCCCTTACCGTAGACATCATTTTAACCTTTCTCTTTTCCCCATGTGTCTTAAAGAGGAAACAGTGATACTCATTGTCTGGTCAGGCCACAAAGAACTCTCTGTTATCTGAAACAGAAAAAGATATCAGGTTTTGAACTGCAGATGGACCCAGTGTCCTTGGTCTTGGGCCTTCCTAGTAAGTACATTACATCTATGGACCCAGTGTCCTTGGGCCTTCCTAGTAAGTACATTACATCTATGGACCCAGTGTCCTTGGTCTTGGGCCTTCCTAGTCAGTACATTACATCTATGGACCCAGTGTTCTTGGTCTTGGGCCTTCCTAGTCAGTACATTACATCTATGGACCCAGTGTCCTTGGGCCTTCCTAGTAAGTACATTACATCTATGGACCCAGTGTCCTTGGTCTTGGGCCTTCCTAGTCAGTACATTACATCTATGGACCCAGTGTTCTTGGTCTTGGGCCTTGCTAGTCAGTACATTACATCTATGGACCCAGTGTCCTTGGTCTTGGGCCTTCCTAGTCAGTACATTACATCTATGGATCCAGTGTCCTTGGTCTTGGGCCTTCCTAGTAAGTACATTACATCTATGGACCCAGTGTCCTTGGGCCTTCCTAGTCAGTACATTACATCTATGGACCCAGTGTCCTTGGTCTTGGGCCTTCCTAGTAAGTACATTACATCTATGGACCCAGTGTCCTTGGTCTTGGGCCTTCCTAGTCAGTACATTACATCTATGGACCCAGTGTCCTTGGTCTTGGGCCTTCCTAGTCAGTACATTACATCTATGGACCCAGTGTCCTTGGTCTTGGGCCTTCCTAGTAAGTACATTACATCTATGGACCCAGTGTCCTTGGGCCTTCCTAGTCAGTACATTACATCTATGGACCCAGTGTCCTTGGTCTTGGGCCTTCCTAGTCAGTACATTACATCTATGGACCCAGTGTCCTTGGGCCTTCCTAGTCAGTACATTACATCTATGGACCCAGTGTCCTTGGTCTTGGGCCTTCCTAGTAAGTACATTACATCTATGGACCCAGTGTCCTTGGTCTTAGGCCTTCCTAGTCAGTACATTACATCTATGGACCCAGAGTCCTTGGTCTTGGGCCTTCCTAGTAAGTACATTACATCTATGGACCCAGAGTCCTTGGTCTTGGGCCTTCCTAGTAAGTACATTACATCTACATCTACTTTTGCTGATGTTGCAGTGACTTAACGATAAAGTGCCGACTGCTAATGAGTGCTGTCGTGTAACTGACATGTTGTATTTGATCATAAAACACAGCAGAAATATGCGGAGGCCTGTTCTGCCATCCTGCAGCGGGGGTTTTCTTGAACTGGCTGACTTCTACAGTGGGACCAGCTACAGGATATCAGTCAAGTGACGCTGGTGTGTCTTTATGTTGTGGCTGTGTTCATTATGAAAGGCTTTCTGAACAACACAGCTGCACGCTGGTATTACGTGACCATCTTACACCTGGGTTTGTGTGACCCCTGGTCTACAAACATGAATAGTGTCTGTTCACAGGCTGCAGAACAGCTTCACGGAGACTGTCCTGCACCAGAAAACCACCTATGTGGTCGTATGGGTTGGAGGACTTGTTGTCTTCATGGCACATTCACAAGACTCCTTTCCCAGCTTTAACGTCCTCTGTGATTTGTTATCTCTCAAGTTTAGAAAATTAATTTATACATGTGCTTTTTTTGTTTGTTGTTTTTAAGGATTCAGTTGTTTCAACTGTTAATACACATTTTACATTTTATAACAGGTTGGTTTTTCAGTAAATTTCTTTTATTGTTGACAACATATTTTCTATTTTATTTATTCATTTATTTAGCTTTGATTTACTTGACATATCAAACTATGTATATATAAAAATGCCATTCACTGCAGTAATACATAGTTCTTGAAAACACAATAAATATGAAAAATAACTCGTTTCCATTGTGGTCCATTGTGGTGACTGAGGCACCCTGTAACACAGGCTACAATAGAAAACAATACATCATACGTCACAGGCTCCTCCCACACAGAGGCCACGCCCATCTTTGGGTGTGGCCACTTCATTAGGTGCACCCAACAGTGTCCTCTGAGCGCACGCACACACACACACACACACACACACACACACACACACACACACACACACACACACACACACACACACACACACGTATGGCTCAGGAGGTAGAGCGGGTCGTCTAGTAATTGGAAGGTCGCTGGTTCAATCCCCAGCTCCTCCAGAGAGTGTGTTGAAGTGTCCCTGAGGAAGACACTGAGCCTGTAACTGCTCCTGATGAGCAGGTTGGTGCCTTGCATGGCAGCCTCCACCTTCAGTGTATGAATGTGTGTGTGTGAATGTGTGTGTGAATGGGTGAATGTGAGGCGTACACTGTAAAGCCCTTTGAGTGGTCGGTAGACTAGAAAAGCTCTGTATAAATGCAGTCTACTTACTTACATACATACACCCACAGGCATGTCAAAGTCACTCTCTCATTTTGGTCCGTTAAGCACTGCCCACATGCACGTTTTGACAAGGCTGACTTGATGTGATCTCTGCTGGATGTCTATTACGATGTTATAATGTCTATTCCACTCATTGCCATGTACAGAAGGTTCTGCCCAAGGTTCTGCCCAGCACTGGTCTGAAATTACATGTCACAAGGTTTGTGGTGCCCCTCATTTAACTTTCATTTTCTCTGCACTCATTTTTACAAGTATTGTTTATCTTATGAACATGGCAGGCCGGAAATAGAGAGCTTGTTCTGGCTAAAAATAAAAACATGAATAACTAAAGACTACTTTTTTTTTATTATTTATTAGTCTTACGTAGAAGTTGACACATGTGCCAAGGCATAAAATACAGAGGAGAGTCTTCACACCGGTGGAGGATGTAGCTCTGCACACTTCCCATATCAGCTTACCTTGTTCCCTTATTTGCCCAGACAGAGAGCAGAGAAACGAGGTGTTATATTCACACCTGCAATCCGCTTGCTTTGCTCCGTTTTGTTTTCACACGGCGAAGTTGAACTGAACCAGAATATAATAATAATAATAATAACAAAGATGTAGACCAACAAATGACCAACCAATGGCTCAAAACAGCTGGGCTGAAATCCCAAACAGAGGGCTTTATCACCCAAGACCAGGCCACCAAGACCAGTTACTACCAGAGCAAAATCCTCCAAGATGGCACAGACCCAGCGTGCAGGATATGTGGTCAGCGCCAGGAAACCATTGACCATATGGTGGCAGGGTGCCCTGAGCTGACCACACCTGAATACCTACAAAGACACAACAAGGCCGCCACATACCTGCACTGAACATCGGCAAAGAATTCAACTCCAACACAAAAGAAAAATGGTACGAGCACGAGCCCCAAACATTAACAGAGAAAGACCACATCACAATCTCATGGGACATGCCAATCAAATCAAATCAAATCAATTTTATTTGTATAGCCCAATATCACAAATTACAAATTTGCCTGAGTGGGCTTAACAGCAACACAACATCCTGTCCTTAGACCCTCTCATCGGATAAGGAACAACTCCCTAAAAAACCCTTTAACAGGGAGAAACAACAGGAAGAAACCTCAGGGAGAGCAACAGAGGAGGATCTGTCTCCCAAGACGGACAGCGTGCAATGGATGTTGTGTTACTTCCGGTCCTACGTTGCGGTTCTTCCGTTTCCCACCACATTGCCGTGGTGTAGCGGGAGACTGTGTATCCGTCTCACCCGCTAGCTAACGTTAGCTACATGCTACATCAGTCAAAGCAACGTAAATCCCCCATCGCGTCGTTACTAATGAAAACAACACGCACTGTTGTTCATGAAACACCCAGCTCTCTATAGCTGGGCCCACTACTTTATTTATGTTTCAACAGAATTATTAATTAATTAGTCGCGAACACTTCCTTACCTTCTCATTCAGCTAGGCCATCCAAAAATGTCCCAAATGTCCGTTAGGAGCAAAACGTCCAGAGGCGGACAAATGTCTCGAAAGATACGTCTCGAGACGGGACATAGTAGGCATACTGTGCCTCGAGGCCGGTTTGAGCTGAATGTCCCACTGTTGGACGAGGCTCCAACACAAATAACGTTAGCTAGACTAGAGAGCATAATCCAACAAACTGTTGTATTGATGTTTACACACGTTATTCACAGCAAGTTGAAGATAAAATGAACACAAAACAATAGTTTAATTTAATCTGCACTCAAAACGACGTTATTATGCTCTTTATTTCATACACACATGGGACAAACCTGACGGACCCCATGCTACAGACGCGTTTCCACTCTGCCTTCTGTGTGGTGTAAACACTGCACTCCGCGAAGCTAGCCACCCGGAAGAAGGTTGTTCGTTGTGACGTCACGCTGATCTCGTATTAAAACCACAGTAAAGCAAAGACTTACATTCACATGTTGTGGCCATCGCTAGCTAGCTACACATAGTGTGCTGAAGGCTAGCAACCATAGGCTAGTCACATCAACGTTACAAATATATTGATGAACCACGGCATTTAAACTTTTACTTTTCAGGGTACTTAAGATATTCAACACAAAATCTGTTACACATGGTACTGATAGGTTTACACATGCTTACCTAATATAAGAAATAAAAATGTTCAGGCTTGCAATCACGGTAACGACTGGTGACCTGCCAGCTCGCATAGAATGTAACGCAGAAGAGTACCGCCCACAAGCCTGACGTAGTCACGGTCTCTTAAAGTGACAGTACCGAATTAGGCACAAGTACCCATACATGTAAATGAACTATTGTAATATGATAGGGGGTTACACTTAGTCAATGCCACTTCAATGGCCCTCTTGTGTGCAATGCTGTCCCTGTGTTTATATATCTTTTTTCACAACTTGTTCTGAGCAGTGCTGCTTACTTCCCCGTTAATCCACTCCTCAGACAAGTGCGGGCCAGGTACCTTTTCAGACAGAAGAAGGGTTTTTGCGTCCCTGAAGCGGAGCACCCCAAGCTTCCATCCTTAACGAACAGCCATGTATAACGGCTCTTCCAGTCTCTCCATTGCTGGCTGTTCCAGTCTGACGGGAGAGAGGAGCAAGAGGGGTTAGGATCGTGACCGGCCGCGGCCTCTTCCTCTGACGAGCTGTTCCCTCCACCATCTTCAGCCAGAGAGGACTCTTCTTCAGCCAGAGAGGACTCTTCTTCAGCTTCTTCCTGCTGCCCTGGCACCCCGGCGGGCGGTGTTCTAACAGCGGTCCCAGGCCTTGCAGCAGGTGACTCGGTCATGCTAACATCGCTAGAACACGGTTTCTAGTGAAACCAAAGTTCATTAAACTGCCTTGTTGTTTTGTAGACATGGCTATTGACGCCAACTGCAGAAAGGAAATGCTACGGGCTTCACGCGCAGATCAATGGGCCTCAGCCTCCAACGTTTATATTTTTTCTACGAATCTTTGAGTTAACGCATATACATGGGTGGAGTATGATTTGCACCGCAGCGCCGCCACGTCTTGGTGGTCATGACAAGAATAGCACGTGTAGTTATCTTTTATTGAAGCGAACTGGCGTTAAATCGCCGTCATGCATGAATGAATGACACATTCGCAATTTAACACATAATAATCCATGTCTGTGAATGTTCTCATTCATCCAGGTCATAGTTATCCAAAGGAGTTGATCACGGATATATAACCAAGTCCAGTTGCACTTGATTCAATTCCTTTGGATAATAATCCACGATGATGACGATACACAAAACTGAAACTGCATGTCAAAATAACACATTGTCAATATTTTTAGAGCCCCCCCATTTTTTTTCCACAAATCACGTTTTCAGGGGAGCTCATGTGTTATTAAGGGGAGCTGAGCTCCCCCTAGCTCCCCCGTAGTTCGCACCATGCACTGTCATCTTCTTATTCCCTGGACTAAAGAGCTCCGCCTACGGGTAGTTCAAAATAACTACAACACACGTGTAGCAGCAAGATGAAATGGCGTCTAAAGGTCGTATACTGGAGTCGGTGACACAGTTATGAATTGTAAACTGTTCACATTTTAGAGCTTTTCTCATTCAGCACTGTACAGGTTCACTTTGTAGGGCTGTGCTCTGTTCAGAATGGAGGCCTCAGTACGTTCCTCCTGCCTGTCTTGCTCGTTATTGGTCAGAGGATGTACTGTACTCTGTAGCGGTCGCACAACGCTGGCCTCCCACCATGTTAACATGGTCCAGCTCTTCAAGGCCGTGGTGCTCCGCCCATCCTCAGCTCCTCTGTGACTGTCTGGTTTGGATGAGACACCTCACAGGACAGGGCCAGACTTCAGCTTATCATCCACACACCACAGATGACCGTCAGATGAAGACGCCCTCTCACTCCCAGAAACTTCATGACTTCAGGTCCAAGATGCATGCAGGCAGGATCATATGAAGACCCCTCTCAGCGTTCTCCCTTGCAGGAGGGGCTATAGAACACCCCCCGGTCTTTTTCTCCCCAATTGTACTTTCCCAGTTACCCCACTCTTCCGAGCCGTTTCGGTCTCTGCTCCACCCCCTCTGCCAATCCGGGGAGGGCTGCAGACTACCACATGCCTCCTCCGGTACATGTGGAGTCACCAGCCGCTTCTTTTCACCTGACAGTGAGGAGTTTCACCAGGGGGACGTAGCACGTGGGAGGATCACACTATTCCCCAGTTCCCCCTCCCCCGTGAACGGGCGCCCCGACCTACCAGAGGAGGCGCTAGTGCAGCGACCAGGACACATACCCACATCCGGCTTCCCACCTGCAGCTCCGACCAAACCGGAGGTAACACAGGGATTGGAACCAGCGATCCCCGAGTTGGTTGGCAACGAAATAGACTGCCATGCTACTCAGATGCACGTTTTTAAACAGATCAACTGGGCAGAACCACAGCTGTGGCTGTTATTGAAAATAAATGAATAAATAAATAAAAGCGTTTCAGGTGTTTTTTTGTGGCACACTAAACACAACAAAAGCGAGAACACTGCAAGTTTGGCGGTGTAATATTCATTTATAAAGAATTAATAGATAAATAGTACATTGTTATCATCGATTATTAAGAAACTGGTTCAAAACTGCCTGACAGACCACATCTTTTATTTCTCTGTCTGTGCTTCTCAGTAGCAGCATATAAACAGTGCCGGCTCACACCGTATTATCATGGACCTTCAGCAGACATGGACCAGGAGCTGTTGTGCAGGTTAAACCCGCTGCTCCTGAAACACCAGGCCCTGCTGGCCCGGTGTTACACCATAATCTGTGAACCCCCTCAGATTATGTGACCCTGCCCTTAAAACGCTGTACTTCGGCCACTGCCCCAGATACTGATCGTGATCTTAACCACCCTAAACCCACACCTAACACCAGCTGCCCCCAACCCAACACCGACACGTAGCCATCTTCCTCTCTAGACCAGATGCAGCCTTCTCTAACCCACACCTAACACCAGCTGCCCCCAACCCAACACCGACACGTAGCCATCTTCCTCTCTAGACCAGATGCAGCCTTCTCTAACCCACACCTAACACCAGCTGCCCCCAACCCAACACCGACGCGTAGCCATCTTCCTCTCTAGACCAGATGCAGCCTTCTCTAACCCACACCTGACACCAGCTGCCCCAACCCAACACCGACACGTAGCCATCTTCCTCTCTAGACCAGATGCAGCCTTCTCTAACCCACACCTAACACCAGCTGCCCCAACCCAACACCGACACGTAGCCATCTTCCTCTCTAGACCAGATGCAGCCTTCTCTAACCCACACCTGACACCAGCTGCCCCAACCCAACACCAACACGTGGCCATCTTCCTCTCTAGACCAGATGCAGCCTTCTCTAACCCACACCTGACACCAGCTGCCCCAACCCAACACCGACACGTGGCCATCTTCCTCTCTAGACCAGATGCAGCCTTCTTTAACCCACACCTAACACCAGCTGCCCCCAACCCAACACCGACACGTGGCCATCTTCCTCTCTAGACCAGATGCAGCCTTCTCTAACCCACACCTAACACCGGCTGCCCCAACCCAACACCGACACGTGGCCATCTTCCTCTCTAGACCAGATGCAGCCTTCTCTAACCCACACCTAACACCGGCTGCCCCAACCCAACACCGACACGTAGCCATCTTCCTCTCTAGACCAGATGCAGCCTTCTCTAACCCACACCTGACACCAGCTGCCCCAACCCAACACCGACACGTAACCATCTTCCTCTCTAGACCAGATGCAGCCTTCTCTAACCCACACCTAACACCAGCTGCCCCAACCCAACACCGACACGTAGCCATCTTCCTCTCTAGACCAGATGCAGCCTTCTCTAACCCACACCTAACACCAGCTGCCCCCAACCCAACACCGACACGTAGCCATCTTCCTCTCTAGACCAGATGCAGCCTTCTCTAACCCACACCTGACACCAGCTGCCCCAACCCAACACCGACACGTAGCCATCTTCCTCTCTAAACCAGATGCAGCCTTCTCTAACCCACACCTAACACCAGCTGCCCCCAACCCAACACCGACACGTAGCCATCTTCCTCTCTAGACCAGATGCAGCCTTCTCTAACCCACACCTAACACCAGCTGCCCCCAACCCAACACCGACGCGTAGCCATCTTCCTCTCTAAACCAGATGCAGCCTTCTCTAACCCACACCTAACACCAGCTGCCCCAACCCAACACCGACACGTGGCCATCTTCCTCTCTAGACCAGATGCAGCCTTCTCTAACCCACACCTAACACCAGCTGCCCCAACCCAACACCGACACGTGGCCATCTTCCTCTCTAGACCAGATGCAGCCTTCTCTAACCCACACCTAACACCAGCTGCCCCCAACCCAACACCGACACGTGACCATCTTCCTCTCTAAACCAGATGCAGCCTTCTCTAACCCACACCTAACACCAGCTGCCCCCAACCCAACACCGACACGTAGCCATCTTCCTCTCTAGACCATATGCAGCCTTCTCTAACCCACACCTGACACCAGCTGCCCCAACCCAACACCGACACGTAGCCATCTTCCTCTCTAGACCAGATGCAGCCTTCTCTAACCCACACCTAACACCAGCTGCCCCAACCCAACACCGACGCGTAGCCATCTTCCTCTCTAGACCAGATGCAGCCTTCTCTAACCCACACCTAACACCAGCTGCCCCAACCCAACACCGACACGTAGCCATCTTCCTCTCTAAACCAGATGCAGCCCTCTCTAACCCACACCTAACACCAGCTGCCCCCAACCCAACACCGACACGTGGCCATCTTCCTCTCTAGACCAGATGCAGCCTTCTCTAACCCACACCTGACACCAGCTGCCCCCAACCCAACACCGACACGTGGCCATCTTCCTCTCTAGACCAGATGCAGCCTTCTCTAACCCACACCTGACACCAGCTGCCCCAACCCAACACCGACACGTAGCCATCTTCCTCTCTAAACCAGATGCAGCCTTCTCTAACCCACACCTAACACCAGCTGCCCCCAACCCAACACCGACACGTAGCCATCTTCCTCTCTAGACCAGATGCAGCCTTCTCTAACCCACACCTAACACCAGCTGCCCCCAACCCAACACCGACACGTGGCCATCTTCCTCTCTAGACCAGATGCAGCCTTCTCTAACCCACACCTAACACCAGCTGCCCCCAACCCAACACCGACACGTAGCCATCTTCCTCTCTAGACCAGATGCAGCCTTCTCTAACCCACACCTAACACCAGCTGCCCCCAACCCAACACCGACGCGTAGCCATCTTCCTCTCTAAACCAGATGCAGCCTTCTCTAACCCACACCTAACACCAGCTGCCCCAACCCAACACCGACACGTGGCCATCTTCCTCTCTAGACCAGATGCAGCCTTCTCTAACCCACACCTAACACCAGCTGCCCCAACCCAACACCGACACGTAGCCATCTTCCTCTCTAGACCAGATGCAGCCTTCTTTAACCCACACCTAACACCAGCTGCCCCAACCCAACACCGACACGTGGCCATCTTCCTCTCTAGACCAGATGCAGCCTTCTCTAACCCACACCTAACACCAGCTGCCTCAACCCAACACCGACACGTGGCCATCTTCCTCTCTAAACCAGATGCAGCCTTCTCTAACCCACACCTAACACCAGCTGCCCCAACCCAACACCGACACGTAGCCATCTTCCTCTCTAAACCAGATGCAGCCTTCTCTAACCCACACCTAACACCAGCTGCCCCAACCCAACACCGACACGTAGCCATCTTCCTCTCTAGACCAGATGCAGCCTTCTCTAACCCACACCTAACACCAGCTGCCCCCAACCCAACACCGACACGTAGCCATCTTCCTCTCTAGACCAGATGCAGCCTTCTCTAACCCACACCTAACACCAGCTGCCCCCAACCCAACACCGACACGTGGCCATCTTCCTCTCTAGACCAGATGCAGCCTTCTCTAACCCACACCTAACACCAGCTGCCCCAACCCAACACCGACACGTAGCCATCTTCCTCTCTAGACCAGATGCAGCCTTCTCTAACCCACACCTAACACCAGCTGCCCCCAACCCAACACCGACACGTAGCCATCTTCCTCTCTAGACCAGATGCAGCCTTCTCTAACCCACACCTAACACCAGCTGCCCCAACCCAACACCGACACGTAGCCATCTTCCTCTCTAAACCAGATGCAGCCCTCTCTAACCCACACCTAACACCAGCTGCCCCCAACCCAACACCGACACGTGGCCATCTTCCTCTCTAGACCAGATGCAGCCTTCTCTAACCCACACCTAACACCAGCTGCCCCAACCCAACACCGACACGTAGCCATCTTCCTCTCTAAACCAGATGCAGCCCTCTCTAACCCACACCTAACACCAGCTGCCCCCAACCCAACACCGACACGTGGCCATCTTCCTCTCTAGACCATATGCAGCCTTCTCGAAACTGCAGTTTCCTGGCTGAAAGGGTGTGTTTGTGGAAAGGTCACATGACGTGACGCGTCACAGATTTTGGTGTAACACCAGAATTGACCCTTGCCTTTATTTTTGTTATCCTGCACTTCTCTCTCTCTGTCTCTCTGCGCTTGTGGGTTGAATATGATTGAATTCTTTTTAAATAAAAGTTAGTTTTTAAAAATCAAACAAATCTCTCTCTCTCTCTCTCTCTCTCTCTCTCTCTCTCTCTCTCACTTTCTCTCAATTCAATTCAATCAATATGTGCTTTATTGGCATGGCATACATTTTGTACATATTGCCAAAGCATGTAAAACAACAACACAACGCAACAATGATTATAATATTAACAGCAACAGCAACAATGATTCGGATATCCAACAACAGTAGCAATAGGTGCCGTCGCCCACTGTCTCTCAGGTTGTGGCAGGAGAATGTAAATCTTGCTGCAAGATTTACATTCTCTCTCTCTCTCTCTCTCTCTCTCTCTCTCTCTCTCTCTCTCTCTCTCTCTCTCTCTCTCTCTCTCTGCTGCAGGAGAACAGGTCGGTTATGAGAACGTCACCTACGGCTCTCGGATGAATAAAGCCGTGGTGGCTTTTCTCCGAGAGGAGCGTTTAGTCCACCTGTTGGTTGAGAGAGAGAGGCCTGGTGCTGGACGATCTGTTTGTAGCCGTCTCTCATCGACACGTGTTACCGTGTCAGGCGTACCTCCGTTTACCCCGAACCAGCTCCTTGAAAGAGAACTGAGTCGTTTCGGAAAGTTTGCTGGCTGGTTCAGAACAGTTCGTCTGGGTTGTGAGGATGCCAGACTGCAGCTCGTTACCTCCCTGCGGAGACAGGCCTTCATGTACTTAAATGATCCCTCACAACATCGACAAGTGTCATTCAAAGTCAAGTACGAACATGGCTTCTACACTTTGTACGCAAGTTCTGGCAGCATGAAATGTTTTGAGTGCGGCAATGTCGGCCACAAACGTTCATCCTGCCTGCACAGGGAGCCCACAGCGGGCAGCAGTTCAGGCGAGCCGCCGCTTGGAGGCGCCGCTGAGGGCAGTAGCCCGCAAACAGCGCAGCAGGAGATACCACAACCGGTGATCCCCAACCTGGTATGGAGGGAAATGTACCAACTGAGCAAGACGGCAATACTGTAAATGACGGTAATCTGAGTGGTACTGAAGCACAGGATGTGGATGCATGCAGAGACAGAGGGCAAACAGAACCAGTGAGAGACGGTCACCCAGCCGAGGCTGAGAGTCAGGTCTCTGCAACAGGTGAGTCACACTGTGAAAACGCTGGAAATGAAGATGAGGACATGTTAGAGGATGATAGCCTATCTCAGTTTACTGATATTGTGTCACAAGGTGATCAGCAGTCATGTTAATTGAAAGAGATTAATGATTTCCTTGATGAAACCTATGGCAGACAGTCTGTGGAAGTAGCAGATTTCTCCTCAGATTTGTACAGGTTTGTTAACTCTGTTATGAAGATTAGAAAGACGGCTGGATATGAAGAGCTCAGTAAACAGAAGAGGTTTCATCTAAAGAAGATTCTGACGAATCTCAGAAAAGAAAGGTGAGGAAAGGTTCCTTTAAATGTTCAAAATTGAAATATACACTCACTGGCCACTTTATTAGGTACACCTTGCTAGTACCGGGTTGGACCCCCTTTTGCCTTCAGAACTGCCTTAATCCTTCGTGGCATAGATTCAACAAGGTACTGGAAACATTCCTCAGAGAGTTTGGTCCATATTGACATGATAGCATCACGCAGTTGCTGCAGATTTGTCGGCTGCACATCCATGATGCGAATCTCCCGGTCCACCACATCCCAAAGGTGCTCTATCGGATTGAGATCTGTTGACTATGGAGGCCATTTGAGTACAGTGAACTCATTGTCATGTTCAAGAAACCAGTCTGAGATGATTCGAGCTTTATGACATGGTGCGTTATCCTGCTGGAAGTAGCCATCAGAAGATGGGAACACTGTGGTCATAAAGGGATGGACATGGTCAGCAACAATACTCAGGTAGGCTGTGGCGTTGATACGATGCTCAATTGGTACGAAGGGGCCCAAAGTGTGCCAAGAAAATATGCCCCACATCATTACACCACCACCACCAGCCTGAACCGTTGATACAAGGCAGGATGGATCCATGCTTTCATGTTGTTGACGCCAAATTCTGACCCTACCATCCGAATGTCGCAGCAGAAATCGAGACTCATCAGACCAGGCAACGTTTTTCCAATCTTCTATTGTCCAATTTTGGTGAGCCTGTGCGAATTGTAGCCTCAGTTTCCTGTTCTTAGCTGACAGGAGTGGCACCCGGTGTGGTCTTCTGCTGCTGTAGCCCATCTGCCTCAAAGTTCGACGTGTTGTGCGTTCAGAGATGCTCTTCTGCATACCTCAGTTGTAATGAGTGGTTATTTGAGTTACTGTTGCCTTTGTATCAGCTCGAACCAGTCTGGCCATTCTCCTCTGACCTCTGGCATCAACAAGGCATTTTCGCCCACAGAACTGCCGCTCACTGGATATTTTCTCTTTTTCGGACCATTCTCTGTAAACCCTAGAGATGGTTGTGCGTGAAAATCCCAGTAGATCAGCAGTTTCTGAAATACTCAGACCAGCCCGTCTGGCACCAACAACCATGCCACGTTCAAAGTCACTTAAATCACCTTTCTTCCCCATTCTGATGCTCGGTTTGAACTGCAGCAGATCGTCTTGACCATGTCTACATGCCTAAATGCATTGAGTTGCTGCCATGTGATTGGCTGATTAGAAATTTGCGTTAACGAGCAGTTGGACAGGTGTGCCTAATAAAGTGGCCGGTGAGTGTAGGTGATACACAAAAGGTGTTTTTTTTTCTCTTGGAAAGATTTCACTGTCTCATCCTTCATTTTCTCTCTTTTTTTAATGGAAAGTTTGCGGGTAGGGAGTCTACATATTAATGGAGGACGGGATAGAGTTAAGCGAGGTGTGGTAGCTGAGCTGAGTAGAGCTAAGAACATAGATGTGCTCTTCCTACAGGAAACACACAACGAGACAGAGTGGGGAATGAGTTGGGCAGGCCAGGTTTTTTGAGCCATGGTACCAACTTTAGTGCAGGTGTAGCTGTTCTTTTTTCGCAGCGCCTCCTTTTAACAAATGTTTTGACATGTGAAGTGGAGCAGGGCAGGATCCAGGTAGTTCAGGCAATAATCCGAGATATACCTTTTGTGTTTATAAATGTGTATGCTTATAATACAGGCACTGATCGCTTGAGATTGTTCAGCAAACTGAGGGATAAACTTTAACAATTTAATAGTGGCTCAGTCATAGTGGCGAGAGGAGACTGAAATTGCACTACACACCCTACAGTTGACAGAATCTCAGAAGAGCCCCATCCACCGTCAGCTTCAGTTCTGTCCACTGTGGTCACAGAAAACGACCTCACGGATGTTTGGAGGACACTTAATCCAACAGCTAGGCAGTACACATGGGTAAAAGCTGCCGAGGGTAGTGTGAGGGCAGCCAGGTTGGATAGGATTTACCTCAGTCAAACATACAGCAACAGGTTGACTAAGTCCACGATATCACCTGTGGGATTTTCAGATCACCATTTAGTAGTGGCAGATTTTTCCTTACAAGTTCAATTTCCACATTGTTCCTACTGGCACTTCGATGTGCGGCTAACGCAGGATAAAGCCTTCTGTCAGTTCTTCTCTGACTTCTGGAGTCATTGTAGGCTGAGGAAGAAACATTTTGAGAGCTTAGCTCGATGGTGGGAGGTAGGAAAAACAAATTACGATTTTATGTCAGCAGTACAAACAACACACTCTCGGTATGGAGAAAATCTGTCTTGATGAATTAGAGAGGGAAATTAGGATATTAGAAGACGAAGTAATTATTGGACATGATGGCAACAGCAGCACCTGGGAAGGTAGGAGGAAGGCTTTAGGTAGGTTCCCACATGAGAGAGCAAAGGGTGCTTTAATCAAAACCGGAATCGCCACCATTAAAAACAGATGCTCCAACTTCTTTTTTCTTTAAACTCGAAAGAAAAATTAGAACAACGTGGTGATGCATCTCAAAGTTCCCAGTGGGGCAATAACAACTGATCCATCAGAGATGAGGAAGTTGGCCACAGACTTTTACAGCAGCCTGTTCAGTGCGGAGACCTGTGACTCTGACTATGTGGAGGAGATACTGGAGGGACTGCCTCAGCTGGGTGAAACACAGGTGGTTTCGCTGGAGTCCCCCATCTCCTTTGACGAGATGTCTGCAACGGTTCAGCAGCTCAGCTGTGGCAAAGCCTCTGGAGTTGATGGACTACCTTCAGAGTTTTACAAGACGTTCTGGACTCTAATTACACGAGACTTACATGATGTATTTAGAGACTGTTTGGACTCTGGAACTCTGCCTTTGAATTGAGAGGGGCTGTCCTCCTGACACTGCTACCAAAAAAGGGGGATCTTGGCCTACTGAAAAACTGGAGACCAGTTTCATTGTTATGTACTGATTATAAGATAATTGCAAAATGTCTTTCAAATAGACTCAAACAGTGTATGGATACGTTGTACATTACAGCCAGACATATTGTGTTCCTGACCGTACAATTAAGGACAATCTTGTTCTGATATGGGACATTATTGCCATGTCTAAGCTCCAGGAGCTGGACATTGGCCTGCTTTCCTTAGATCAAGAGAAGGCTTTTGACAGGATTGATCACTGTTATCTGTTTAAAACACTTGAAGGTTTTGGTTTTGGGGATAATTTATTAATTGGATCAAGTTGTTGTATTCCAGAGACAGTGTTCTGTTGAAGGTAGGAGGTGGACTCAGCCGACCTGTCTCTGTTCAGAGAGGTATAAGATAAGGTTGTCCCTTATCTGGAATGCTGTACTCCGTGGCCATTGAACCGCTTTTATTTCAGCTCAGGCAGGGGCTCCCAGGACTAACCTTTTCAGGGAACATCACCAATGCAGTTAGCCTATCAGCATACGGTGACAAAGTCATGGTTTTCATAACAACTCAAAACGATCTACAAATTCTCAAGCAGAAACTGGCCTTATACGAACAAGCTTCCTCTGCAAAAGTCAATTGGTCAAAATCTGAGGGTCTCTTGTTGGGGGTGTGGAACAATAAAGAGAAGCCAACATTACCAGCGGGGCCGCAGTGGAATACAGAAGGGATAAAATGCCTAGGTGTCTTTCTGGGCAGTGTCTGCTTTCTGAGCAAAAACTGGGAGGGTTTAATTGAAAAGGTCAGTGCCCAATTGTTTAGTTGGACTTGGATCCAGCCTCAGTTGTCCTATAGGGGGAGAGTCTTGATTGTTAACAACTTGATTGCCTCGATGTTCTGGCACCGGTTTACAGTTGTAGAACCTCCGGACACGCTCATACAGGAAGTACAAAAGACGCTGGTGGACTTCTTCTGGGGAGACTTTCACTGGACCAATTCTGCTGTACTGTTCCTACCAGTGCCAGAAGGAGGCCAAGGCCTGATTGACCTCTGCAGTCATATCATGGCTTTTCGCCTTCAAACTGTGCAGCGCCTTTTATACCATAACCAGCGACTTTGGAATGAAACAGTATCTGTGTTGCTTCAGAGGGTTATGAACCTGAACTATGACAAGCACTTGTTCCTTCTGGACCTGGCTGGCATGGAGTTCACTACAACACCCTTCTATCAGTCTGTACTCCGAGCTTGGGGAACGGTCTTACGCACCAACAGAGACTACTCCCAGCTCTATGGCAGTGTAGGGGAGGAAGCATTGTTCCACAACCCACTGATACGCTGCAGGATGCTCAGCTCCGTAAGTGTACAGAGATCCCTCATGAGAGCTGGACTTACGAAGTTAGTGTGCCTCAGATCAGGAGGACAGTGGAAGACGGCTGGCATTTTGAGCCAAGAGACTGCCTTTAAATCTCTTTGTTTGATGGAGAGGATGTTGGAGGAAGTGATCAGTGCACTTCCTGGCTTCTTCAGAGAGGCACTAGGAGTGGAGTGTGGAGAGGATCAGCCGGCTATGCGGCCTGTTTTTCCATCTTTGTCAATCCATGCAACAGTGGAGGAGCAGGAGGAAGTGAAGGGGGCCATTCTGTCTTTCAAAACACCAGAACTACATGACTTCTTAAGTACATCACAGAAGGCCTTGTACACAATCACTGTAAAGGTTCTCAATAGAGCATCACTAGCGAGCATACAGGAGCCGAGGTCGTTGAGTGTGTTGGCACCAAGCTCATCCCCCAGGGGCAGCTGGAGGTTCCTGTACAAACCCCCCATAGAGAAACGCACTGCGGATCTACAGTAGAGGGTGGTACATGGGGCTGTGGCTACGAACAGACATGTGGCACACATTGATCCTAGGGCAGGGAGCCACTGCTCTTTCTGTAATGATGAGGAAACTCTACAGCACTTATGGCTCAGATGTCCCAGGCTGAGCCCTCTTTTCTCTGTACTGCAGCAGTGGCTCAGAGCTTTAGGAGAGGTTCTTGCAGACAGCCTGTTTGTCTTTGGTCCGAGGTACACGGCAGCACAGTGCAGACATGTCACCTTGGTTAATTTTTTTATAGGTCAGGCAAAAATGAGCATTTGGCTTAGTAGAAGGAACGAAATGAAAGGCACAGGGTCCACAGATGCTACACTCATGTTCAGGGGTCTAGTGGCTGCTCGGCTGAAAATTGAGATAATGTTTTTCAAACTTAGTTCAAACTTGGAAGGATTTATTTCTATGTAGGGACATGGGTATGTGCTGTGCACTGTAGAAAACCAAGTGCTTCTTCTTAATTTCTGAAAAAAAATAGGGGAAGGTCTGTATCCTGTTTTTGCTGTGTATGGCAATGGTTGTGTTTTTCACTATGTATATGAG